>JAMXBB010000004.1:115713932-115732095 GCA_024138015.1 Lumnitzera littorea | reverse complement strand
CTTTATATAAATTATGTGAAATTATATTATTGGTGAATATATATATATATATATATATATATATATATATATTAGTTTAGGGATTATTATGATTGGGTATTTATTTTTTGGATTTGGTTTTACCTAAAGATTTGTTACATAGAAAGTTGTTTTTTTTAATAAAATTAATAGAAGACCCTTTTTTTTAAAAAAAAAATAGGATTGTTAGAACATTTTTTTATAAAATAACAATACTCAAGAGTTAGGACCCCTTTAGATTTTTTTTTTAAATAAACCGAATAAACTAAAAACGTAAACTTGGGCAGTTTTTTTTTAAATTAAAATCAATCAACACACTAAATATTTTTTTGAAAGAACTATGATCGTTTAATCCTAGCTAGCGAGTACGTAAGCACGTTCGGGGCGATGATAAAATATGTAGAAACTTAGGTTCTTTTTCTTTTGATTTTATTTATTTATTTTTAGAAATATTATAATTAGAAGAATAATCCTAATTTCGGTAAATAGATAGTGGTACCCGTTAGGGTTTAATATGTTAGCCCCGAATTCGGAATCCTCTGGTTCTTCATTAAAATTGAAATAAAAGACCAGTAGTTAAATCGTAATCAATCCACTCAATTGGTTACGGTTTATTTTTCTTTTCCCGACTTTGGTCAGGTGGCGACTCCAAAAATTATTTTCAATAAAAAACCGAAATTTCTCAATTTCTTTAATCAAAGATTAATATTAAATGAGTTAGGGTTTAGTATTAATCGAGAAATGAGAAATTAATTTGAAATAAATAGAAAATAAAAAATCAAGCTCGACATACCTTATGTTCCTATCCCTTCTATTCGATTTTGTAATAACCAAGAAATATGTCGAGGGGTAACATGCTTAGCTTGGCTATATCAATAACAATGTATTGCTTTACATAAGAATACTAAGAAGATCACTAGCCTGCCTGACCGTATTGGTGAATTTTTTAGGTATGGGCATAGGACCACTTTCCATATTGCCCCCTCATCCCAGACTTACGATAATGGTAGGGTTACCTACTGTTTTGCTTATGGGAAGCCAACTTTGATGTTACTAAATTGCTTATACATATGGTGACGTAGTATTTTTGACGCCTTCAACAATTAAGTCCTCAAATAGGTATTTATCTCATATACACTTATAAAGTTTCGTATTCAAAAGCTTTTTAATACCGCATAAACTAATCTGTACATCCTCAAGTGGTTTAACACATGTATAGAGAGTAAGATATTGCTAAATTATACTGGTATTACTAGGAAGGTATTGACATATGGCTTTCTTAGATTCTTCTTATCTACTTCTATATTGTGGAGTTTATTTCCCCGACTGCATTATTCGTTAATTTAGAGGCTCTTAGCATATTCCTACTTGCACTGACACTAGGAGACAACTTCATTAGACTTATGAGTTGGACCAAGGTCAACTAGTAGATGACTCATGCCAATTGGTTAGCTTAGTAGGTTGGTTGTTGCCATAATGTCATTTAACTAAAGACACCTATTAGCTCAATCGATGGTGTAGCTTCAGCCTAATACTCAATTAGATACTTAGGAGACACAAATGGTAACATTAGACATTTACTATCTTCCTTTTCCTTTGTCGCCATTTTTAGTTTGTATGGTTGAATTTGGACAAACTACATGATTTATGAATAAAAATCTTCTTAATTGTCATTTAGTTATGTTGTTAACTTCTTACTTTACTTTATTGTTACTTATTATTAGTAAATTCTTTTTATAAATGAGGAGCTCGTGGTATATGTAGGGCTTTGTTGATGAGTAGTTATAGGATTGTATTGAGGAGTTTATATAGGGCATGTGTTTAAGAGTTGTTGATGAGTTATTATATGATTGGTTGAGGAGTATGTTATGTATTATTATGGTTAAAGAGTTTGGCCGATGAGCAAGTCATGTGTTGAGGAGTTTATTGTAGACATTTCATGTCTGGAGTTTGTTAATCACTTTAAACGATGTTATTCATGCTTAATTAGCAAGCGGTGTAAATTTAGGTTGAAATAAGTTATAGCTATTGCTATAGATTTTTTTCAAGTTTGAAAACGTATGTTGAAGATATAATTTTATCATTTACAAAGATATAATAATTGAATTATTCTTTTCCTTTTCACTTATGTATGAAACTAAAAAAAGAATACTAAAAAGTATAGTGATTTTGACTCTTTTTTTTTTTCATTTAGAAGCTGCTTTTATGTGTGACTAATTTTTAGGTTGAGAATAAAGTATTAAAACGAAGGAATTCTATGCAAGATTTAGATTCTTAATAAAGAAACAACAAAATTTATTTCCATCAATCTATAAAATGATTTTGTGATTATTTAAATTAATAAATTATCTAATGGTGATATTATTGTAATAATTTTTTTTTATATATTTTCAACCACCGATTATATTATAAGAATTGGGGGACTCAAGAGAAGGTTTCCAAGTGCATGGAGGAATGGCTGCCCATGTCAAGGGTTTTCTTTTACCGATGCCCAATGGTTGGAACGGTAAAACTGCACACACTCTCTCTCTCTCTCTCTCTCCATGACAAGACCGGATCCTCACTCCCTCATGTCCCCCAAACACCATTAAGCTCCAAACCAAACACCCCTCCACAACCACCACCACGACACACACCCAAACCCTCCTATCATGGTTGGTAACAGAATATCCCTCTGGATTAGTTCCCTAACCCGCAACAACTCCGTATCCACCCCGCCTAACGAATTCCTATGCCCAATCACCAACTCGCTCATGGTCGAACCCGTCGTCGTTTCGTCCGGACACACTTTCGAACGCGTGGCGGTCCAAGTCTGTATCGACTTGGGCTTCAACCCGATCCTAAACGACGGGACCCGACCCGATTTCAACGCTCTGTTTCCCAATCAAAACCTGAAACAGACTATAGTCAATTGGTGCAAGAAGTCCGGTACCAAGTACCCGGATGCACCGGATTATTACTCCGTTAATAAGCTCGTCCGTACAAAAATGACAGCTCAGTGTGAAAGGGAGACGAAAATTCAACCGGAACCGGAACCGGTGCCGGTGCCGGTGCCGGAGCGGAGAGAAGTTAGAGTTTCGGGTGAAATTAGGGATTCAGAGAGGGAGTTACTGAACGGGGTTGAGAACAACCGCCCCATGATATACTCAGACGCGGTGAGCGAAGTCGAGGAAAAGGGCAATCATTTCCATTTCAACTCCGTTTCGTCGGAGGAGTCGAACAGTCCAGAAACGCCGTTACCGTTAATGACACGTCCGTCGTGTTATTCATCTTTCTCTTCGTCTGATGTATTGGAGAACCAGCAGCAAGCCCCAGGTCAATCCCAGCAAACCCTAAATTCTGAGGAAGAGGATTTGTTATCCAAAATGACGAGCGCGGAGCTTTTCGAGCAAGAGCAAGGGGTGATTTTGCTCCGGAAGATCACAAGGATGAAGGCCGAAAGCCGCGGCAAGCTTTGCACGGGACGGATGATCGCGGCGATTAAACCGGTTCTCATGTCGCGATACGGAACTGTTCAGGTAAATGCTGTTGCTGCTATGGTTAATTTGACACTTGAAAATTCAAACAAGGTTAAAATCGTTCATGCCGGCGTCGTTCCCTTGTTAATCGATTTGTTAAAGGGAGGTTCCGGTGAATCACAAGAGTACGCGGCGGTTGCTCTGTTTAGTTTAGCTCTAGAGGATGATAATAAGAGGGCGATCGGGGTATTAGGTGCGTTGCCACCGCTTTTGCACTCGCTTAGATCGGATAGCGAGCGTACTAGGCACAATTCAGCATTGGCGTTGTATAATTTGACCTTAGTACAGACTAACAGAGTCAAAATGGTGCAGCTTAATGCGATCCCCACACTGCTGGGGATGGTGAAAGCCGGGAAATTGGCAGGCCGGGTGTTGCTCATTTTGTGCAATTTGGCAAATTGTACGGAGAGCCGGTCCGCAATGTTGGATGCAAATGCGGTCGGGATATTGGTGGAGTTGCTGAGGAACGAAGTGGATTCGGAGTCTACTCGAGAGAATTGCGTGGCGACGCTCTTTGCACTGAGACACGGGAGTTTGAGATTCAAAGGGTTGGCGAAGGACATGAAGTTGGTTGAGGTGTTGAGGGAAATCGAGGGGAAAGGGACTCGACGAGCAAGAGAGGAGGCGAGGAGGTTGTTGGAGATTATAAGAGGAAGGGATCTTGGGGAGGAGGAAGATATAGATCGGATGGTTCCACTAGAAAGTGGTGGTACTGTGGTCCGTGCTCCGTATAGAGCCGCTGGTATCAGACCGCCTGGGATGCATTCTACGGAATTCTGAATCCTGGGCATTACAAACATTCTATCATGCAAAAATTATGTACATATATAAAAGGCAATTTGTTCGGCTAAGCCGACCGAGGAGGTGATTGTTAATGGTGCCACAATCAGCCTTAATTACCTCCTGTTGGATTAAGTTCGGTGACAATGCTGTATGTCATGTGGCTCATGCAGGGATTTATGTTCTTGTTTCATTTATGGGGAGTCTCATTGTTTTAGTTTTAGAGAGTTTTTGGTGGATAATATAGGTATTGTTGTATACAAAGTGACTGAGGTTGTCATTTGTTATTATAGTTTTATGTTGATCATCATTGTTGTTAGTTCCTCGGTTTAGGATGTCGTACATAGAAGATTTTGCAAGAGTAGAAGTGGTCAAGATGAATTGAGGCTTAGCCATGGTGATAATAAATTTATTTTCTTTTTGACATGTGGCTTGCCTCAAATGAGTATGTTAAATTTTTTCTTTAAATTTACTCTTTCCCTTGTGAATGCTTTGCTTAAATTGTGGTGCAAACTACAAAGTTAATTCCTTAAGGTCCATTCGCTTCATCGTTTAGAATAGATATATGATAGAATACATATTCCATAGAAATTAAACAAGATTGCAATGGCATTATAATGTTCACTCAGGGAAATAAAAATTACAAAGAATAGATCTCTAATAGAATTTAAAATTACCATTTTACCATTATCTTCTATAATCTTAATCATCAAAGTTTTACTTTTTCCCTAAACCCTAATAAAATTGAGTCATTTAGGTATCTGGATTTTATCATAGGAGGGAAAAGTTACGGGTGTCAAGAAGAAAGCTGTGGGTGTCGAGTTGTGGTGAAAAGAGAGCTGTGGTGTCAGAGTTGAGAGTGTCAAAGAGAGTTATTTGCTAGAGAAGAGAGTGTAGTTGTGTTGTTGCTATGGGTGCGTAAGAGAAGAGAGCTATTTGTTGGAGAAGAGAGCATTTGTTGTTGAGTTGTGTATGTCGAGAAAAGAGTTGTTTATTAGAGAATAGAGCAATAAATGTTGAGTAATGTGTGTCAAAAAGAGAGCTGTTTGGCGGAGAAGAGAGCTATACGACGTTAAGAATAGTGTAGAAAGAAGAAGAACAAAAAAGGCAATGGATGATAAAAAGGCAATGGATGTCTTTTGTCTTTAGAACTAGGATTCATAGGTTGAGACATGGAATTGACATTCTTTATTTTTAAGAATGGGAATTCCTAATGAATTGCAAGCACTCGAAGTAAACAATGTAATAAACTTGTTTTAAGGTACCCTTATAGTTTTTGGTTATTGATAATGCTAAGCATTTGCTCCCTTTCTCTTTTGAAGTCTTGGTCTTTATTGGAAAAATTTAGAGCAAAATCATTCTCCTAGGTTGGTTTGTCTTCATTCTATTTATTTTCTAATTTCTAGTTCATCTGAGGTAGAATTTGGCATAATTACGAGCAATAAAACCAGACAAAGTGTTTTAGTATCATATTTTGGATAAAAAATACTTGTGTATCGAGCAAAAACTACAAAGAGATAGGATAAAATTTTAAAATTTTGGTACCATCTAATATGTAGAAGAATTTTATCATTGAGAAAAACAAAATTCTTAGAGCAAACCTGCTAAAACCTTCTTGCCTTGTAAAGAGCGGTTACTAATTTCTTAATAAGAGAGTTATATCGTGTGTGGAGTAATGATTGTCGATAACTTAGTCGAGTGTTGTTCTAAATGGTTGCTTATTGAGCTAGCGAAAGGCTACTTAAAATGCATTAATACACCGATATAGCTGAAATTCTTATTCTAATAAGAATAAAGGTGTTTCCCTTGCCTTCCTCTCATGAGCCTTTGGAAAGTCCAAACAGCAACAACACTGTGGAGTTCAAGAATGAGGACCATTTCCATGGTGTGAACTAAAAGCCTGACTAAACCATGACATCGATATGTTTTATTTCTTTAATTTATATGGGAACTTGTCTTTTGTAATGTACATTGAACAGGCATTTTGTTGCTTTCCTTTTTTTTTTTTCGATTTTTATAGAACTCATGTCTCTTTGAGTTGTCACCTGCACCTAGCTTTGCATGGAACTGGTAATCCTCGAGGAATAAGTTCTCATCTAGCATGTATAAACTATATATTTATGACATGTACTTCTTGCTAGTTGTGTAGTGTCATCATAGAGGAGAAGCCCCCTTTAGAAAAAGTCAGATAAAAACTGTTAGATTTGGCCATTTTCTGTCGTGGTAGAACTTATAATGATAGCACAAGAGTGTTATGCACTTTGCTAATATGGCTAATAATTGAATAAATTATTTTGTCTTTACTAATCAAGTAATAAGGTAATGACACGACGAAGTAAATACTTTAACCTTATATGTAGTTTTTCAAGTTTTTACCGTCTATACACCTATATTTTCATTAAGAGAGGATACAACACAACTTAAAAGAGAAGTAAAAAAGAACCGTATCTTTACGGTTTTATTCGCAACAGTTCTCACACCAAACTACTTTGAATGGATACTTAAATCCATTTTTAAGCATTAGGTTACATAGAAATTAGTGGTTCGCCAAACTTTTGTCATCGTATGGTAAGATTAGTACCATATGTCTTTTGGTTTGTGCTTGTGTATCAGGTCTTGCTTTTCTATTTTCAGTTTATATACCTTGTTAATAAGAAAAAAAAAATAAAAGTATTAATACATCACGTAAATCGATAAGTATCATGCAACTATTAATAATTTTTTGACATGTGATAAGGAAAAAGCGTATTTTTTAAAAAAGTATCAATTATATTTTTACATATTAAAATTTTATTAGTACTCGTACATTACTTATCGATTCACATAATATATTAATACTACTAAAACATTTCTCATCGAATGGAGGTTATTCTACAAGGCATAGCAGCCTGTAAAGAAAGCACAACCATTTTAGTATTGGTTTTGTATTTTAAGTCATTGTGATATGTCCAAATTTTATCACAATATTTTAAAGAATTAATTCAATGAAAATCTAAATTTAATAATGGCGAATTCAAATAACATCTAATGCCGACCAGATAGGACCGTTTTGGTTTTGTTTTACAACCTACTTCAATAAAAGATTACATACAAAGGATATGAAGAGAGGAATATCGCATTGGGGTCAACCTAATATGAAATTCTTTCTTTTACAGTATATGTAATCTACATTTAGATATGATAACAATTATACTTCAAATAAAAGTAGTAAGTTTCATAATTGAAGCTATAAAACCAAACCAAATCTTCACCTGTAACCCTAATTAAGCACAAAACATTGATTTCTTAAACTTCTAGAGTGAGTTTTATAATCAAACAATTCTTTTTGGAGAAAAACCATAGTTAAAGTCTAAATAAAATAATTTGTCAAAAAAAACAGAGAAGACATTAATTTTTTTATTTTGAAGTAATCAGCAGCTTCCACTTTCTCAATTTGTTTTGAAAACTGGCAAAGTTTACACTTTTCATAAGTATACTAATTGAATCATAAACATATGACAAGTATAACCAGTTATTTTGGTCAAACATTTAGATCTATCGATTTAATAAAGCAGTCATGTGGATGATAGCATACAAAGCAAACCGCCATTCAATAAATAATCAATAACATCTAACAAATCAATTAGAAAATTTAAGTAAAAGTAGAAAGCAGATCATTAGAACTCCCTCACCTTTGTATAATAGTTCACTTGTCTCGATCTTCAAAGTTCTTGACTTAATAGTTAAGTTACCTAAAGATATAATAAGGTTTATATAAGTAGTTGGAAGGGCTATACTCTTTGAATAAACTAAAGGACTATCGAGTTTTACTTAATTCACGATTATGACTAGTTTCATATTTTTGGTATACTTCCTTGACTTCACTCCTCAACAAAGGAATCTCTTCGCTCCCCTTTATAGCATATTCTAACCCGGTCTTGTCAAAATCCTTCTTTAATTATTCTCCTAAATAATCTTAATTAGTAAAATCCCCTTTTATATAGAGAGATTCCATCTTTATCCTCTAACTTATCCAATTTACCATGCGTATAACTCTCATCTTAATTTCAATTCTTTTTTTTTTTTCCTTTCCTTGTTACACTTATTTAGTGGATCTCATGTCAAAAAACGATAAACATTAACTATAAGATCATAAAAAAAAATGGGAGTTATAATGAAAAAGTTACACATAACTAAAAATTTAAAATAAACCGGAAGAATAAGTAGGATAACTAAGTTAATTGACTTTATAAACCAATAATGAGGAGAAATAAATAAATACATACATAAAATACTAAAGTTTACAAAAATATAATATATTCCATAGTTACCCCATTAGATAAGTTAAACCTTGCTCATGTCATGTTTAGGTCATAGTGGGAAATTAGGTAAACTACAATAGATATTAGTTAACTGAAGAG
Source organism: Lumnitzera littorea (assembly GCA_024138015.1). NCBI lineage: Eukaryota > Viridiplantae > Streptophyta > Magnoliopsida > Myrtales > Combretaceae > Lumnitzera > Lumnitzera littorea. Next base: position 115,723,379 of record JAMXBB010000004.1, on the reverse strand, counting down.
CATAACTTTTCCAAGTACTTATAAATTTTATTATCTTTTAGGTATCTGATTGTTGAGTTTTAGGAATTTCAAAGGCTTGGAGAATAAGCGTTAATCCAAATAAAGGAGTTTTAATGATCTATTATCTGCTTATTGTTTGTTGTTTGTGTGCTACTTGTTGGTTGATACTGATTGTTTGTTGAATGATTGGTTGCTTTGTGTGCTATTATCCATGTGATCACTTTCTTAAATTGGTAAATATAATTATTCGACTAAAATAACCAATTATATTTGTCACATGTTTATGACTCAATTGGTATACTGATAAAGAGTGTTAGCTTTGCAAATTTTTTAGAAAAGTATTTTTGGAAAACGTTTTTTTAATCTTAAATATATTTTGTATGATTTCTGTAAGGGCTTATAGTGCCCATAAATAATATTTTTATCGTTAAAGCAAAACTAGTATAGTATCTTCAATTAATTACAAGATGACTCGCATATTTGTGTTGGTGGGGCCTTATATATGTTTGGTGGATGACCTTAGTTAGGGTTCACCTATATTGATTATTATTTCTTGATTAGGGTAATAGTCGAGTATCGTCTGGAGAGACGGTACCCCCGATAGCTTTATGTGGTTAAGGTGACGTGCTTCGTATGGATAAGTACAAAGGATAATGGACATGTAGACAACATAAATCTACACCTTCCATAGTTTCGGACTCTTATGGATGTGTTGCTTGTATTTACTGCGTATTCATTCATTTTGTTTATAGATAGACTTACATCTGTGCTAATAATGTTTGATAATTTGCTTAAACGATGGTGGTGATGAATGAACTTATTGAGTTATAGTATGCTCATTCCACTATAGTTTCTTTTGCAGATTCATTTAAACTAGGATTGGGATGGATTTCGAATATTGAGTGCAAATTGTAGATTGGGTCAATAATGTTAGAGTTAGTTGAAGAGTGTAAAGTTGGTATAGAATATTTTATGTAGAAAATATTTATATGTTAGAATTATGTATAAAATAGTATTTCTTGTAATTTGTAAAGTTGATTTATCTTATCTTATTATTTGGTAGGAGATATCGATTATATGCGATTTTGAGGAACTATGGAGTATTGGTTATCCATAGTTATTTATGTTCTACAATAGATTAATTATTTTAAAATTGGAAACTTTTGTGTTTAATTATTTAGAGTCTTATAATTTCTAACTTGCAAAGCTATTTTGATATCATAAGTGCACATGTGATATGAAAATTTTAAACAATCTTACGAGGCCCTCCCTTAGAGTAATGACAGTAAATGACAACTCAGAGGAAATGGAAGGAAAGTATCCTACTATGTACTGACTCAAAAGTTAAATCAAAGGTCTATTTCTAAGAGAAGTATAGTCAGGGGAGGCTCAAAGGTTGAGTTAGAGGGCAAACTCCTAAGAAATTTGAAATTTGTTGGGCTTAGAGAGTAGCTTAGAAGATATCTTGTTAAAAGGATCTAAAATTTAGTAAGATTACATGGTTGGTGCAAAAGGTGACTCAGAGGGTACTTAGAATGAAAATACATAAATGTGAGCAACCAAAAGCAACCTCAAAGGATAATCTATGAGAAATCTTGAATAATCATCAAATTTAGAGGTTAACTTAGAGGTTGAACCTATTGTGAGCTTCAACACCTATATGGTTTAGAGAGTAGCTTAGAAGTTTCTCCAGTTAAATACTTCAAGGGTATTAATGTGTACTGTAACCAAGGATAGACAAGGCCGGTCGCAAAGATGGGTTTAAGCTTGCCAAAAACTTGAAAAAGGGGTGATAGGAAACGCGCAAAAGAACGAAAATGAATGAAAAGTAAGCAAACCTATGAACAGCTCCAAAGGATATGATGCATAAGTAAAACTTTTGAGGAATCACGGTATAACTTGATATTATACACAAGTTGATCTGCTGAGGTTACTTACCACCTAACTTTGCTTAAGGGTTAGGATAAGAGTGAAGTGAGAATAAACAGGCTACGTTTACGAGAGGGAAAATATCTAATATATTAATGGTAATCTAAAATATGCAGTTACATGTATAAGGGGTATTTGTACTCGAGAATTTAGGATAACTTACCTAAAAATGGAAAAGACAAAGAGGGTACTATCCTAAAAAAGTAATGTATAAGAATGCAAAAAGGTAAAAATGAATATTCAAGAATAATAATGATTAATGTAGCGGATTTTTCATGTGGTCTTAGACATGTGGCAGCGATTCATTAGTGATGCCATTAAAGGATTGAGAGAAAACAATACAAACTGGTTGGGTGGGCGAACAGGAATGCCAAGCAAGCGTAGACTCATTCGAATAAGAGTAGCTAAAGATTAGTATAGGACAACTCTCTTGGCTTCTTAGTAGTGATGATGCTGAGCGAGTGGTCAGCTCAGACATGACCGAACAGGTGCGCAAGGATTGGCAGTTAAGGTATTCTTCTAGTCAGTACACAATTTCTAAGAGATGTATAGTCATTTGGCATAGCATCAAGAGTCGATCAGTAGCAAAGAGTAACTCGACCTTGGTAGGAGTCGGTTAGAGTAGAAAGATTTGCTTCGCCAATCCCTTTAGTCTTCAGGCTCAATTGTGGGTTAAAAGTCCAGTAACTTAATTCTTATCATTCCTTCTAGGTTAATTTAAATTTAGGATCAAATCTAACTGGTCCTCGTCTGGTTCTCTATCAAGGTGATATGGATTAAGGTCGACAATGTTGACGGTGTCCGAAACCCTATAATCTTTAGGTAGCTCTAATCTATAGGTATTGTTGTTAATCTTTTACAAGATTTTGAAGGGTCCTTTAGCCTGTGTAGATAGCTTGTTCTTACTCTTGCTTGGAAACCTTTCCTTACTCAGGTGTAGCCATACCAAGTCTCCAAGCTGAAACTGTTTCATCGTCTTGCCCTTAACCTTCTCTCCCATTCGTTTAGCAACTTAGTTGATCTGTCGAGTAACTTTGTCATAGATCTGTTGTAGGGACTGTACTTGGGTTTTCACATCAGGGTCTTCTTTCTCGGATATAGGTACAGGGGTGTAATTGAAAGGCAACTCAGGTTAAAACCATAGATAACTTCGAAGGGGGTCTAATTGGTGGTGTCATGTACTATTTGGTTGTAAGCGAATATGACCACGAGTAAACAAACGTCCCAATCACCTAAGTTCTTGCTTATTGTAGTTCAAAGCAATGATCCTAATGTACAATTGACTACTTCTATTTGGCCATTAGTTTGGGAGTGACAAGAAGTACCGAATAGTAATTTAGTCACCATTTAACGCCATAAGGTTCTCCAGAAATGGCTCAAAAACTTTAAGTCTTTGTCTGATACTACACTTCTCAGCACGCCGTGTAATTAAACAATCTCCTAAAAGAAAAGAAAAGCAATAGCCAAAGCATTATTAATCTTAGAGCAGGGTACAAAGTGCACCATCTTATTGAATCTATCCACAACGACCATTACAGAATATTTGCCTTGGGTTGTTCTTGGTGATTCTAGGATAAAACCGATACTCAATTCAATCCATGGTCTTGTTGAGACATGTAAAGGCATTGCTTTCCTTTGTTTGCTTGACTCTTGGCCTTCTTACATGTAACACAGCCCTCAACAATCTGGTGTACGTCTCGCCTCATTCTTGGCCGAAAGAATTATCCACTCAGCAGCTCATATGTTCTTCTCTCTCCAAAATGTCTGCATAGTCCTCCACTGTGGGCTTCCCTAATTAGTAACTCTCTCAGTGAACATGTCAGCACACACAATTTCCCTCTTCAAAGTAAGTATTCATCTTCCATATGATATTCATCCACTGTCCTTCCATCAGCACATCGCCCAAGTACGGGGTCAAAGTGTATATCCTTGGAGTATTATTCCTTGATATTAGCAAAACCAAACAATCTAGTCTACAATTTGGTAAAGAGCGCTTTTCTCCTTGAAAGAGCATTTGCAACCTCGTTGCTCTTTCCCTACTTCTACTTAATGACAAAATCGAATCTTTCAAGGAATTTAACCCACCTCACTTACCGCTTCAACAACTTGGTCTAACTCTAAAGATACCTCAAAGACTTATAGTCAGTATAGATGACAAATTCTCTATGTAGTAGATAATGTTACCATACTTGGAGTGCTCAAATGAATGCTAAGAGTTCTTTATCATACATAGAGTAGTTCAGTTGAGGTCCCCTAAGCTTTTCAATGTAGTAGGCGATTAGTCGGCCTTCTTGCATTGGGATAACGCTTATCCCAATGCCCGACACATTACATTCTAGCTTAAATACTTTCTCAAAGTCAGGTAAAGATATTATAGGTGCAAAGGTCAATCTCTCCATCACCTTAGCAAAGCTTCTCTCCTCTGTTTCTCCCCATTTAAAGTCAATGTTCTTCTTTATTAGCTTAGTAAGGGGTGTAGTGAAGGTGCTAAAATTCCTTATAAATCTTCTGTAAAAGGATGCCAATCCATGGAAAAACTTCTCACCTCAGCATAAGTAATTAGAGTCAACCACTCGATGATTGCTTGGATCTTCTCATCATCCACTCGTAAGCCTCCCTCACTTACTATATAGTCTAAGAGCACCACTTCCTCTTGGCAAAAGCAACATTTCTTAAGATTACCAAATAACCTCTTGGTACGAAGGACATCCAATACGACACGGAGATGTTCACAATGACTTGACAAGTTAGCATTATACACCAGGATGTCATCGAAGTACACCACGACATACTTTCCTATTAGATTTCTTATGACATAGTTTATCAATCACATGAAAGTGCTCAGTGCATTCGATAAGCTGAATGGCATAACCATCCATTCATAGAGTTTATATCGAGTTTTGAATGTAGTCTTCCACTCATCTCTCGACCTTATGCGAATTTGATGGTAGCCAAACTTCAAATCAATCTTGTTGAAGATCTTAGCTCCACTCAATTCATCTAGCATATCTTCTAACTTGGGGATAGGATACCCATATTCGATTATGATCTTGTGATGCGTCTTCGAGGTTAGACACATGAAGAAACACTACAACGAACAAACTGTTATATCCCGAAGTGGCAGAGTCGTAACAACCCCACCGTGTAAACCATTCTAAGATAGAAGTTGGCCTTACAACCACTATTCTAGACTTGATCTACACAAGGCATCTACGACTAACCCGATTTGAGGTAAACAGTTTGTAATTTAAATAAATCATTTACCTAAGAAAATGAGAAAATATATATATACATTAGAATTCAGTTATTACAATTAACGTTTACAACGTTTCACCGTAATCTATTTCCTAGTTAATATATTATTCATAAATGAAAAATTCTAAGATAAAAGCTTAGACCTTAAAAATATATGTTTATTCTTCAAATATTTCTCCTCACTCCCCAAGATCTAAGAGTTACTAGCTTCAAAGTAGTTGTAAGCTACTTCTTAGCCAGCACCTCCACGATGTCTATAGAGATGTGAGCAATCATAGCTCAGCAAGTTAGGATGAAGGACTTAAAACTATACCATAAATATAACAAGGTTATCAACAAACTTATTAGGTGCAATGCATATTCAAGCAAATGCCATCGCATGACGTTGTTCAACCCATCGTGAGATTAAAGAAATTATGCCTACTCTAATCCGGGTTGAGAAGTTGCCGTTAATGCAACAGCTCATGACCAAACCCAGGCTTGTGCAATGGAGACACCACTCCTCTCGCGACTACCTTCAAACCATTGACTTTACCCTCGCCGCGACTTCCTCTCCTATTACTTAGTTCGACTAAGGATAAAGAAGGGACCCTTATGCAATCTTACGCTATCCCTTTCGAAGAGGTTGGTATTTGGCCGGAGAATACTATCTTTCTCCTAATGGGTTGCCATGCAGGTCCGATTATTATTACAAGTTGTATATTTGATTAGGTCCAATTTAGGGTGATCAATTATTTCATACAAATCATACAATACAAGCTAGAACAACAAACAGAATTATAACATCACTCATAATCAAGCACATGCACACAAGAGACTATCTAACAAGCACAATCAAGTATAATCTCAAGTCTCCAAAATACAGCATCGTATTAATCCCAACTTACCTTAACTCCTCGCTCACTCACTCAAGGTCCAACTTGCTCAAGCCATCGCCAATCATCCTTATAACACAAATGTGGTTTCAATTTTTCATATAACTATTATAGATTCGTTTTATCCTATAACACTTATTGTTATGTTTTGTTTAGGGTTTAATATACCTAATTATCTAGGTCTTAAGTCTTTTACAATTATTCTAGGTTTAGGGTTAAGTTTAGATTCAGTTTCCGTATCATTTTCTAAATTAGGTTCTAGTTTGATTTCTAAGTACTATTTTATACCCGAACCCTAAAAACTTGTTTTAACTCATAATGTGAAATTAATCACATTACTTCAAGATATCCTAAATACCATAATTACCCCAAGTCAGTATTTTATTATACCCGGTATATTTAAATCCTTAATAGTTGTCAAGTCTGATTTTCCAGTTTTCTATTTATTTCAATTGATTTCTCATTTCCTGATTAATACTAAACCCTAACCCGTTTAATATTAATCCTCGACTAAAAAAAATTGAGAAATTCCGGTTTTCTATTAAAAATAATTTTTGGAGTCGCCACTCGACAGAAGTCGGGAAAAGAAAAGGAAACTGTAATCAATTAGGTGAATTGATTACTATTTGACTACCGGTCTTTGATTTCAAATTTAACGAAAAACCAGAGGGTTCCGAATTCGAGGGCTAACCTATTAAACCCTTAACGGGTACCACTATCTATTTACCGAAATTAGGATTATTTTTCTAATTATAATATTTAAAATAAATAAATAAATAAAAAAAATTTAAGTTTCTACATATTTTATTGTCGCCCCGAAGGTGCCTATGTACCCGCTAGCCGGAATCAGATGATCGTAGTTTTTTTAAAAAAAAAATTTTAGTAGGTTGGTTCTTTTTATAAAAAATGATTGGTTGAATTTGCGTTTTTATTAACCATTTTATTTTTATTAAGAAAAATCCTTAGAAGCCTAATTTTTATTCCTAATTATAAAAAAAAAAACCTAAAAACCTAATTTTTGAAAAGCGCCAAATTAAAATTTTTATTTAAAAATAACTAAGTGATAATTTTTTTATTTTCAAGAAAATCCCTAAAGATTTTATGAAATATGCAATATTCTATATGATGAAACTTTTATATAGAAAAGATACTTAAAACATTAAAAAAGAAAGAAAGAAAGAAAAAAAAAAATTTCCTAATTATAGAAAAGATGCCTGAATCATAGAAAAGATATCTGAATCATAGAAAAGATATCTAAATCATAGAAAAGATGTCTGAATCATAAAAAAGAAACCTAAACTATGAAAAAGATATCTAAACTATGGAAAAGACATCTAAACTATGAAAAAAATATCTAAACTATGAAAAAAATATCTAAACTATGGAAAAGATGTCTAACCATGGAAATTAAAGATTTTTTTTTTATTTTATCATTATCAAAATGATTTTTTAATTTAGAAAAATTACATATTTTATCGTCGCCCCGAAGGTACCTACGTACCCGCTAGCCAGGATCAGACGATCGTAGTTCTTTCAAAAAAAAAACTTTAGTGTGTTAGTTGATTTTAATTTTGAAAACCGTCCAAGTTTACGTTTTAATTTATTCAATTTATTTTTAGAAAAATCTAAAGGGGTCCTAACTTGCAAGTGATTAAAAACACTCTCTAAGATACTACAACCTTCTTTTAAAATATTTTTGTTAATTTTTATTTCTAAAAATAGTTTTCTATGTAAAGATTTCTAAAAAAAAAACCTAATTCTAAAAAAATCCTAAGCCAACATATATACGTATATATACATTTATTTATATCTATATTACTACTATTAAACAACTATCCGCTCAAGTAAAATCACATCCTAAAATATACTTTAATAAAAAAAAAACTAACCTCCTAATATATAAATTATATAAATAAAATAACAATAAACAAATAAAAAAAATCAAAATCAAACCTGAATTGTTGCTCAACTGTGGCGTGCTGTGGTGTTATAGATCAGTTGTTGTTATGCGGTCAGAGAGGATGGAGCAGCTTCTGTTGCTGTAAGTTTGGTCGATGGGGTGAAGCTTGATGATTGGTGTGGTGTCGGCCACTGCTGTTGATATGGGAGTGTATTCGGCTGGACAGTAGACGCGCAGTGCTGATCGGAGTTGCATCTGGACTGGAGATGGCTGTTTGTTGTTGCTGCACTGCTAGACGAAGAGGATGGAGTTCGGATCGTATCGGTTTGTGGGCGGTAAATGATCCGTGATGTCAGTGGCGTTGGGCTTGGTTAATGATGGACTGTAATCAGCTGACGGTGCAGTTGATTCTCCGTATGTGTGTGTTAGCGTGGTCAGTGTGTGGAAGTAGTGTTGTTCAGCTGTGATGGAGTACGCGTGCTCGTGTGGCATGGACTGTTCAGCAGCATCTGCGGTGACCGTATGTACAGCAGCGGCAATGTAGTGGCGTGGAATCTGTATGTAATGTACTACTGTACTTGTCGTTGGCCGTGGAACGTCAATGGGATGGGACGCTGCTGTTGGCGTATATCTGCTGCTGTTGGATCGAAACTCTGATGTGCAGTAGGCGTGGAGATGCTGCTGCTGCTCTTTTCGATGAAGCCGATTTTTCAATTTTTATGAAGCTCCTGATTTTTTAATTTCTCATTCAAATTTGATTTAACTAGACTCATACGACTTGATTAAATATGAATCTTTTACAAAGATAGAAAAATAAAGACATTGGTGCCTACTGAGACTCAAACCCGTGACCTCTAATTAAATCCACTTAAGTACTCCGTTGCTTATCCGTTAAGCCGTTGACCTGTTTTTTAACATTTATTACCATTAAATTATATTTAAACTATCTGAATCCCTAAACTAAAATTTTTAACTAAACTAAAATTAACATTAATATTAAACTAATTATTCCTAATATAAATTACTTCCTACAAATCTACGAAATCTTTATAATTTTTCCTTTTCTTATTTTTTGGTATTTTCATTATTTGTTAATTTTTATCATTTTTTTATTTTTTTGAATTAGGACCCTTTTTGTAAAAATAAAAATTAAAAAATATAAAAAAAAATAAAAACTAAAACTATGGAAGGGCAAAAATTAGGTGTCTAGAATAGTGTATTGAATTTACTTTAGATGTGAAAAATTTTTACAATTTTCATATAATTACATAAATTCAAGATTTCTATCAGATTTATTATATATCCCTATTATTTATATAATATCAATTTTTATTCTAATATCTTCTACTTATTATATTTCCAATAATTACATATTATGTATTATTATCTATTATGTATATAATACATATCTAATATTTCTAACACTCTAATTACCATCTCCCAACATCAATTATCATTTCAAAGTGTCTAAATTCATCCTAAATCAAA